>JAEIFS010000220.1:0-12121 GCA_018904165.1 Zaprionus camerounensis
TGACTTGATAAGAAATTGTAGATCCGCTTCGGATAATATATTTCCAAAGTCAGATATTAAAATATTAATTTTATTTATTAAATTTGAAAAATTACTGTTATTGTTTTCTTCCATGTTTTAAAGATGTTCACGGTCGCAACTCTCAAAGTAGTTTAAAATTTTATGAGCATTATTCAATGCACATACCCCTTCCATATAATGTAGTGAACAAAAAGGGAACTGATTGCCATCCATTTCTTTTAATTTAGGAGAACCAAGTTCATGAATATCTGTTATATCATAGGTTTTAGAAATCTTTTTAGAAACATTTTTTTTCATATCCTTTACAAATTATCTGTTTTCCGCTAGTTATTTTTCTAATATGTTGTTGTGCTTCTCTATAGTAGTTCAAACCGTCATTCCAGTAGATTTTATGATGGGTCTTGGTCATCCAAGCAGCAGTTTTTCTCAAGTGTTTATTTAGTTTAGTAAAATCATATGGGGAATGTATAATGAAATGAGAATTGAGTGTGCTAACGTTTATGTTACTAAAAACCACTCCCATTTTTTTTAAAACAAATTGTTTATTGTTTCCGAGGAACCCTTGAATATCAATCGATACAATATCTTTACTCATGTTGTTGTTGTTGTTGTTCTTGTTTCTATTACTGGTGCTAATTGCTCTCGTTAATATCCGTTAAACAATGCGGTGAACTAATCCGTTCAACGGGTTGTATTCAACTAATCGATCATGTAAGAGTAGACAATATAGTTGTGTACTTTCATTAGATGTTCTACTAAGCTCTGCTGATACCCTAACATCAATGGGACCTGATTTTACCATTTCATTTTGATATGATAAATCTATTACAATAATCGGTGCCTTAGTTAGAAAATCATGTGGTGAAAGCAATGGAGTTTCGTTTCGGTTATAGTAACTATTTTGAAACTTTGAATACATTTCATAGAGGTGTGCGAAACGATTCTTACTAAAATCTAATTTTAAATCATCATAGGGATATGTTTCAGAATTAAGATAGAGTTTTAGATTGGTTAAATTGTTTGTGGTAAACTGATTTCCATCTTTAAACGCAATTAATGCGAATCTAGGTCGTTCACGGTTAGCAGATAGTTTAACATTCCAAATTTGATGTGTACCCTGAGTAAGTTTAGGGTTAATATAGGTATCCCAACTACGAAATGCTAATGAAAGATTAGCACCGCTTTTTATTATATCATATAATTTAATTTTAGCTGAATCACTGAATCATGAGGAATTTTCCATGTTATACTCAGCATTTCTAGTCTTAAATTATTACCAGCGTGGGCTGCATCATAAACTTCATTCATATTTTTAGATATCAAAAGTACTAGTTCATGTTTACAGTTTAATATAACTTTCTTAAAATCTTCAGCAAACCCAAGTAAATTTTTTAGTGGAACTGAATATTCAAAATAACTTTGTGAAGTAAAGTCTCCAGATCCAGTCCATCCAGAATTGTAAAGTCTCTTACTCTCCAGTTGATTCAAAGATACATAGTTCTTAATTGAAGAAGTAGTACCAACAAATTTTGTTCTATCAATCTCAACACCATTTATTTCATAACGTATTTCATCCAGAAAATATGCCATACAATTGTTTCGTAGCTTTGTAGTAATATTTGTAGTGTCCAGCGTATTATCTTCTTTAACTTTACCAATGACACCATGAAAATTGATAAAACTCTCATGAGGGAGTACATACAAGTCTTGGTTTTGAATTGTAATTCTGATTTCATCATTAGGTTTAAATGATTGTTGATATGGTGAATAAGTATGATACTCTTTTTTTGATATACTTTCATCAGAGTAGGTTTTTTCTCGCACAGATAATACTTCGTTCAGCATCATGATTTCTCTATATTAATATTTTTGTTATTAAACTCGAAGCTTGTATCCCAATGATTTTAGAATGAATTTATTTTTTAATGTTAGCTTATTGCTTTTTTTCCGCTTTGAACCTCTTCGTTTAACTTTTCGAATAGAAGTGGGTTGTGGAATGTAAGTGACAGGTTTTTTATTATATACAATTATTTTATTAGTCTTAAATGAATACGTATTGTAAATTTTTCACCTCGCAAATTTATTAAATCTGTTATATGTATGTAAGATGTTTATTAATAGTTCAATGTTATAAGATGTTTATTAATGGTTCAATCCAAATGTTTATACTAGTAACTAATTTAAATTCCAAAAAACTTATAAATCGCGCTCAACTGTTAACGCTGCTTCTTTTGCTTTTTCCGATCGACCGTGTTTTACGACTTTCATTTTACTACTACTCCTATCAGCTGTCTTTCTCTCCGCGTTGCCATCCTTCACGTTGAGTTGTCAACCACTTCCAGGGGGAATGGCAAAACATCAGTGTGATGCCACCTTACATTCGGCCCTCCTGATCTTCATCCGTCCCGGATGACAACAGCTCTTCGTTCTCTATTACGAATTTCCATAGCTTCATGTTGTCGCAGCTAGTTGCTGTAACATGCGGTCCTTCGGCGTCCTTATCAGCATCGAAGCGTCCATGGCGCTTTATTTTAATGATTTCGTATGGACCCAAATATGAGCCCGCTAACTTGCGTCCTGCTACGAACTGAGTCCTCTTGATGGCGACGAGATCACCTAGCTTATATCCATGTTCCGGACGACGATTCTTGTCATGATTCCGCTTGTATATTTCCTGAGCCTTTTCGATATTGGCCTTAGCCTCAGCTCGCAATTTTATTCGCTCCTCGTTGAATTGCTCAATCAGCTCTTCGTTTACCAAGTCAAGCACTTGATCTTCAACTTTGGTGTTCATTTTAGTTCCGAACATCAGCTCGAACGGCGATGACTTCGTAGTAGCGTGTATATGTGAGTTAAGCGCCCTCTGCACTCGTGATACATACTTAAACCACTTTGACGGTTCTTCTGCTGACAACTTTGATATAATTGAGAGAATGGACCGATTCACTCGCTCAATTTGGCCATTTCCTCTGGCGACTCCCGTTGTTGACCACACATGTTCCACCATATTTTCTTTTAGAAAGTCGGTGAAGGCATTCGACGTAAATGCAGCGCCTCTGTCACTTATAATGCGCCTCGGAAATCCAAAGACACCTGCCAACTCGTTCAATTTCTTGATCACTTCTTCGTGACCGGTAGATTTCGTTGTGAACAGCCAGACAAACTTGGAGAACCCATCAACAGCTGCAAATATGTACTTATATTGCTTCGACGTGGCATCTATGGGTCCTAGGTGGTCCACATGCAACGTATGGAGTGGCACATCACCTTTTGCAATACAATGCAAGAAGCCTTCTTGCTTGCCCAATTTTCTGCTGTGTATGATACAATTGATACAATTAGAAAAAACATTGGTTACTTTACCTTCCAGGTGAGGAATGTAAAACTGCTGCTGAATACTGTGCATCGTTTTTTGAGTGGCGAAGTGACCAGCTTCGTGAGCATTTCTGATCACTTCCCGCTCCATCTGCTTCGGTACCACTAGCAGCTCGCCGCCTGCGACTTCTTTAAAAAGTAGTCCGCGTTTTAGCTTAAAGTTTTCATATGGACTGTTTTGTAAAATTTTGATCACTGCTTTCACATGATCATCTTTTTGCTGTGCTTTTTCCAGACGAACAGCCAGTTCTGTAGTCACATTGTATACTCGCAAAGGATACCGACTTAAGTAGTCCACATGTCTCATCTTTTCAGCACCTCGGTGTTCTATTTGTACATCAAAATCTTGCAAGTGTAGGATCCACTGAGCAACTTCTCTTGGCATATCAGTTTTGTTGGTAGTATGTTTGAAAGCGATGCAGTTTGTGATCAGCTTGAACTTTATTCCAAGCAGATAATGCCTGAACTTTTTGAGTGCTAAATAAGCCGCCTTTACTTCCAGGATGTAACTGTGCTGCTTTGATTCTGCTTGGAATAAAATAAATAAATAAATAAATCGGATGCAATTTTCCGTTAAACTCTTGCAACAATACTGCTCCATATCCATCCTTGCATGCGTCTGTATGCAACTCTGTTGGTGCATCTCTTTCATAATTACGTAGAACTGGTTCACTTATCAATAAGTCTTTTAATTGCTGTATTGCCTGCAGCTCCTCTGGACCGATCTTGAATTTCATATCCTTCTTTAATAGCTCCGTAAGTGGCCGTGCTACTTGCGCGTATTGTGGCACAAACTTACGAAAAAAACCAGTAAGTCCTAAAAACGCTTGCACTGCTTTGATATTCTTCGGTGTAGCAAAGCGACTTACTGCTGCAGTTTTCTCAGCGCCAGGCCAGATCCTTCCATCTTCGATGACATGGCCCAAAAATTGTATTTGCTGCTGCAAGAAACTACATTTTTTCCAGTTTATTTTTAAATCATACTTAGCTGCTAACTCCAAGACTTTTTTTGATTTCTGCATACAATCTTCAACATCTTTAGCATATATAATTATATCGTCCATGTAGAGCCGCATAGTATCCTCATTCATCAACGGTTGAAAGATATGATTAACAAATCTTATAAATGCGGCTGGAGAGTTTTGAAAACCAAACGGCGCTCTATTGAATTCGAAGAGCCCTTCTCGAGTAATGAATGCTGTATACACCTGGCTGCTTTCATCAACTGGTACATGGAAGAAGCCATTTTCAAGATCAATGATTGTGAAAAACTTGGCAGCTTTGAGTTTCTCAATCACATCTTCGATAAGCGGAACCGGAAAACAATCTTTAAGCACCATACTGTTCAGTTTCCGATAGTCGACGCATACTCTCAATGACTTATCTTTCTTTTTTACAACCACAACTCTGCTTGCAACGTGAGATGTCGATTTACGAACAATCCCTTGATCGAGCCACGTATCTACCTGTAGTGCTACGGCTTTTGCTTCGTCTTCAGACAAACGGCTTGGCGCCTGGCGAAATGGTTTCACAACTCCATCTGGTATAATCTCCATTTCTATCGGACATTGCATCTTTACTGCTGGCGACTTGTAACTGCATTCGATCATTTTTTCAACAATTTGCTTATATTTTTGTGGGGATGATACTGAATTTGACTCCTCCACCACGTTATATACCAGCTGATCTTCTTTTTCTGATGTAGCTTTTTGCTCAGTGTCATAAAACTTAAAGCCATTTTCATCAGCTGTAAAATGCAATTTTTTTATAAAATCAAATCCCAATATTACTTCGCAGTTCAACTTGCTACTTTCTACAACCAAAAATTTATGTTCTGTTTTTACTTGGTCCACATCAACGTTTGCGATAAAAGATCCAATTGGCTTCGTACTGGTATTACCGAGTCCTTTCAATACCGATACGCTTCTGGACAACTTAACTCCTTTTAGATTCCTTAGCGCATTCTCATTAACCAGTGACACATCAGCTCCTGTGTCCACTAGGCATTCAACTTCGCCTCCATTTATAGCAACTGTTTTCCTACGACTTTGCTCGGTAATTATGTTTACACTGCGAACTTTTTGTGGGCAGTCGCGTGATATATGACCGTTCTCGTTACATTTGAAGCATTTCGTTTCAGCTGTGCATTCTTTCCTCTTATGGTCCGCCGATCCGCAGTTAAAACAGTACTCTTGTTTCTTTCCATCAACTTTCTGTGTACTCGGAGACTTTTTCTTTTCAATGCCAATATGCTCATCGCGAGCTCATATAAATCATACTCCTCTTTTAGGTTTTTGTACGTCGCACATCGATACATGCTAACTTTAAACTGTTTTTGTATCTGCAACCCATCTACTATATAGCGCAAAGCTGCTGGCTCTTCGATGTCACCGATACTGGCAATTTTTTTCATATTTAGCAAATATTCATGAAACGATTCTGACTTTAATTTTTTCCGTTCACGCAACAAGTCATGAATCTCCGCACTGTTAAAATGTCGCTCGAACTCTTTTATTAGTACATTCTTAAGTGTTTCATAGTTCGATACGCACTCCGATTCTAAAAACAACTTGGCAGCATTAATCATTTTATTTCGCGCTTGCACATATTTCTGTTTGTCCGACAACTCATATGCATCAGCATTCTTATCGAAAATTTCAAACCACTTTTTTACAGGAATTGATACTCCATCAAAGTCATTTATAATTTTCTCGAAACCATCTATCGATATTTTCGTTTGATTTTCTTTTCGTTCATCTACTTCGACTTTCAACGCTAGCAACTGCAACAACTGATCAACTTTTTTGTTCACATCTGCAATATTATTTGCTTCCATGATTGTTTCCTCATCCCAAGCACTCTCTTCAAGAACACCTACTATGTTCTCCTCTCTCTGATTTTTTTTTGCTGGCGTACGAGCTGGTTTCGGCATTTCTATTCTTCTTTTTTGCGCACGCCCAAACACAACTGCAAACTTCGACCGAATTTCACCACGTTTCTAGGAGTTTTCAACAGACGCCGACCGACCGCTATGTGAATTTCACCACCTTTGTGTATTTTTGCAACTTTAACTCGACGTTTACAACTTAAGTTTTCGGTACTTTTAATGTAACTCCACAACTGTTTAACTGTACGACTTTGAATTACACTTAACTGCACCAACGACTGTCAACTTTCTGCTGCTTTAACTAGTATTTACACTCAGACAGGTTGAGCCCCCAAATGTAAGATGTTTATTAATAGTTCAATGTTATAAGATGTTTATTAATGGTTCAATCCAAATGTTTATACTAACTAATTTAAATTCCAAAAAACTTATAAATCGCGCTCAACTGTTAAAGCTGCTTCTTTTGCTTTTTCCGATCGACCGTGTTTTACGACTTTCATTTTACTACTACTCCTATCAGCTGTCTTTCTCTCCGCGTTGCCATCCTTCACGTTGATTTGTCAACCACTTCCAGGGGGAATGGCAAAACATCAGTGTGATGCCACCTTACATGTATAGAAAGAGTTCTTATCTCTCTAGTGTTGACTGGTAAATAAATGAGATTATTAGGGGTTACACTCATTTTATAGCCATGTGGTACATTAATACCAAATTCATATAAAGCATGATCCTGACCACCATCAATATATGTACCACCCACAATATTACACACCAAACGTATTGTATTTATTTTAAAAATGTTTACAGGCTGATCAGAAACATATGTTATCTGTTTATCTGCTTGTAGTATTCTCTTATTAAATCCAAACAAATTTCCAATCGATCTTTTTTTATCAAAATAAATAGGCTGTGTGCTTGTAGTAATATGCACTTTAAGTGTGTTATTATTGCTTTCTATCCTAAATGTGTTATCAAGACCATCTGCTAGTAATTGGTTTTTTAAATAATCGTAAATATCTTCTAGTTCATATGACATCATCGACATTGGGTATAGAATTATACATGTGAAAATCAATGAGTGCACACTCGTATTCACCATTCAGTTCTATTGGTGGAAAAAAATTTGTGTTTAGTATGGGTTCACTGCCATTTAATGTGAGTGTTATTGAAATACTAAAAGTAATATGTTAATTTAGCAACAATCATATTCTGTAATTTGGTCACACTGATCTGAATCAGTTCTTTCTTGTTTTCTTGTACTTTCTTTCTTCTTACGTTTACTTCCGAACGATACACAACGCCGTCGCGCTTATGTGAAAATAAAACGATTATTAAACTGACACTATATCGCCTCGCGTTTTACTCCATCATTTCCCAATAGGTTATGGGCTCAGGAGTAGTGAAGAATTTAAAAATTGTGTGTGATCAAGAGGAAAATAATTATTGTGTTAATTAGCTTGAACATTTTTTATAAACATGAGTGGACAAGGGCTGTGTGCGATCGAAAAATTGGACGGCGAAAATTACGCTGTATGGTCGGTGCAAATGAAGAGTGTTTTGGTGCACTCAAGTATGTGGTCGTTAGTGTGTGGAAGACGCGTGAAGCAAGAAAGCGATACAGTGGAGCAAAGTGCTCAATTTGACGAACTATGTAGATGAAAAAGCATTAGCAACCATATTGCTGTGCGTGAAGGCTTCACAAATAAATTTCATTAAAAACTGAGCTAGTTCCAAAGAAGCTTGGGACAAGCTTGCAGCTGTGTACAAGCCGGCATAGCGTCATAATTCCGCCGCCATAATTTCGCCCAGTACATTTTGTCCGCGAAATTATGGCGTTTTTTTTCAGCGAGTTAATGTCGTTTCTAAGCGTCATAAGATCGCGCGAACTTATGTCGTTCAAAAATTACTTCAAGCGATCTTATGACGCTTAAGAACGACATAAGTTCGCCAAGATTAAAACGACATTATTCCGCCGACGGCATTCTTATGTCGCCCTTATGCGCCATAAGATCGCGCGAACTTATGTTGTTTAAAAATTAATTCTCATGTTCAATTTAATGTCGGTGGAATAATGTCGTTTTGGTAAAGGTTCATTAGCTGCATTCGTCACCGATTTTGTTTAAATTTGTTTTACTGATAGGGCTATATTTATCATGATTTTAGGTGAAAGAATTATTTAGCGGTCGCTTCTAGTTTTTTTTTAATTAAATTTTTAAAATAATTAAATTTACATGTATTTTGTTGTTGGCCAATTCTAAGTAAAACGTCAAAATGATGCGCACAGTGGCCTACAAGCGATTTATTTCAAACGAAATGTTATTTATGCACAATAATGTTTTATTTTATGAGTTGCATATTGAGTGAGAGTTTTGGCGCCTGCAACTAGAACTCGTTGGTCGGCAGATTAACGCCAACGAAGATGTTTAATAACTCATTATACTGTGAGAATAAGATATGTGTGCTCCTAACAAAAATTTGTTTCTGGAAGAGAAGAGCGCCGCAGGCAAAAAATTTTTTAAAATTTTTTTTTATCAAAGACATTCCTGGCTTAGAGATCTGCTCTAGATCAGATTCTATGACCAAGGAACTCTTCTTTGGTGCAAAATTTAGAACCCTCATCCCGGACCGGAGGGACTGGGATGCTGGCAACCCCATCAGTGACCCTCACGGTATACACTGGTATACCGACGGGTCAAAGACTGATCAGGGGGTTGGAGCTGGAATACATGGTCCCAACTCCAAAACCTCGGTTGCTATGGGCAAGTGGCCCACAGTTTTTCAATCCGAGGTTCATGCCATCGAGTTCTGCTGTCATCTTATTCTTGAGAAGGGGATCAGAGGAGCGAATATCTACATCTTCTCGGATAGCCAAGCTGCCATACTAGCCCTCTCCTCAAAAGAGTAGGTTCACGTATGGTGGCTGACTGTTGGAACTGCCTTCAGAGGCTTTCCAATAGGAATAAAGTTACCCTTCTATGGGTACCTGGTCACTCTGGTTTCCAGGGCAACGAGCTAGCGGATGAACTAGCGAGGGCGGGGTCATCAGCCCCTCTGCATGGCCCCGAACCCTTCTGTGGCGTGGGGTGGTCAACTATTTCATCCCTTGTGAAAGCATGGGCGGTTAGGTTGACCGAACGCTACTGGTTCTTCCAACCAGGGATGAGGCAGGCTAGAGAGCTTACGAATCCCTCGGTTAAGCGAAGAACAAACTTACTCTCTAGGAGAGATCTCTATCTCCTTGTTGGTTACCTTAGTGGCCACCATTTGGTGAACTACCACCTCACAAAAATGCGTCTGTCCTCTGATGCAGAATGCAGGCTCTGCAAAGAGGACGACGAAACCACTAAACACATCCTGTGTGATTGTCCAGCCTTGGTTTGGATTAGGAGGAAACATCTGCACGTGGAAACCGCAGTTCCCGAGCACATTGTCCGTTCCTCGACAAAAGACCTGTTATGCTTCATCAGGGAAGCGGAACAGCTTTTGTCATGTTAGGGAGAGCATTCTAGGTACAAAAGATCGTTCTGGTCGCAGTGCCTCGCCCCTTCTCTACTGGGAGACTCCCTCTCCAAATAATAATAATAATAATAATGTCCGCGAACCACGACCTTTCACAACACATGTGAGCACTTGCTCCACTGTCCAAGCACCATATCGATTTCGTTAAAACGTAATTTTTGTTAACATTTGCAAGCATAGTAAACGACTTTTCTTTTGCAGATGTTTCAATTTCACCATTATTGTCTTTCTCTTTGCACTGAGCAATGAAGTGACCCTGGCGACCACATCGAAAGCATTTTTTGTTCTTCTTTGCATCACTGTTCTTTTGCGTCGATCTATTTTTCTTGTCTCCTTTTCCACTGGGACGCGACACAAATGCTTGCTGAACACAAAGTTCTGTTTCGTCCGAACTCATTCTTTGTCTCTCTCCCTCTTCTATGATTTTCACTTTTAAATCAGAGAGAGTCGGTAACTGTTCGCGCGTTTCGATCGCTACCACGAAATTTTTGAATTTCTTACCGAGCCCCGACAACAGCAAAATAGTGAGAATGTCTTCAGAAATGTCTATATCAATTTCTTTCAGCTTTTCAACGATATCCACAAAATCATTTATGTAATTCTGTACGCACGAATTTTCCGACAAACTCAACCAAAGTAATTTCCTGAATAAGGTAATTTTTCTGGCGGGTCCACGAGGCTTGTACGGGGTAACGACATAATTCCGCCGCCATAATTCCGCCGCGCCAAAACGTCATAATATCGCGCGATCTTATGACGCTTAAGGACGCCATAAGTTCGCCAAGATAAAAACGACATCGCCGCCGGCGAACTTATGTCGCCCTTAAACGTCATAAGATCGCGCGAACTTATGTCGTCTTGAAATTACTCGTGGCGATCTTTTGACGTTTAAGAACGACATAAGTTCGCCAAGATAAAAACGACGGTAAAGGTTAAATAGCTGCATGCGTCACCGATTTTGTTAAAATTTTTTTACTGATAGGGCTATATTTATCATGATTTTAGATGAAAGAATTATTTGGATTATTAGTTTTTTTTAAATTGAATTTTGAAAATAATTAAATTTACATGTATTTTGTTGTTGCATTTTTATGCAAGGCGCCAGTCTGCCTGCAACCTTTTGTGACGGTACAGTGTCTAACAAACTGATTCATTTAAAATGAAAACTGAGCATGCAAGAAAATTCAAAGTGTTTAGAAAAAAAGCGCGCTGCAGGCAAACAAATTTTTGAAAAAATAAAATAGCGCGCGCGATACTGTACCGTCACAAAAGGTTGCAGGCAGACTGGCGCCTTGCATAAAAATGCAACAACAAAATACATGTAAATTTAATTATTTTCAAAATTCAATTTAAAAAAAACTAATAATCCAAATAATTCTTTCATCTAAAATCATGATAAATATAGCCCTATCAGTAAAAAAATTTTAACAAAATCGGTGACGCATGCAGCTATTTAACCTTTACCGTCGTTTTTATCTTGGCGAACTTATGTCGTTCTTAAACGTCATAAGATCGCCACGAGTAATTTCAAGACGACATAAGTTCGCGCGATCTTATGACGTTTAAGGGCGACATAAGTTCGCCGGCGGCGGAATAATGTCGTTTTTATCTTGGCGAACTTATGGCGTCCTTAAGCGTCATAAGATCGCGCGATATTATGACGTTTTGGCGCGGCGGAATTATGGCGGCGGAATTATGTCGTTACCCCGTACAAGCCTCGTGGACCCGCCAGAAAAATTACCTTATTCAGGAAATTACTTTGGTTGAGTTTGTCGGAAAATTCGTGCGTACAGAATTACATAAATGATTTTGTGGATATCGTTGAAAAGCTGAAAGAAATTGATATAGACATTTCTGAAGACATTCTCACTATTTTGCTGTTGTCGGGGCTCGGTAAGAAATTCAAAAATTTCGTGGTAGCGATCGAAACGCGCGAACAGTTACCGACTCTCTCTGATTTAAAAGTGAAAATCATAGAAGAGGGAGAGAGACAAAGAATGAGTTCGGACGAAACAGAACTTTGTGTTCAGCAAGCATTTGTGTCGCGTCCCAGTGGAAAAGGAGACAAGAAAAATAGATCGACGCAAAGAACAGTGATGCAAAGAAGAACAAAAAATGCTTTCGATGTGGTCGCCAGGGTCACTTCATTGCTCAGTGCAAAGAGAAAGACAATAATGGTGAAATTGAAACATCTGCAAAAGAAAAGTCGTTTACTATGCTTGCAAATGTTAACAAAAAAATTACGTTTTAACGAAATCGATATGGTGCTTGGACAGTGGAGCAAGTGCTCACATGTGTTGTGAAAGGTCGTGGTTCGCG